>CACVKI010139311.1:0-13389 GCA_902732785.1 Trichogramma evanescens
TGTCCAGCATTATTTTCTCGTTCCAGTGATTGTCTGTTAGGGCTCGCATATCTAGCAGCTAATGGTCTGCGGTTGTCAACCAAAGGATCTAAAGGATCAGGATACCTGTGAGATTGTTCGTCGCTATTCGAAGACTGAGCAGAAGAACTGTGATCAGATTTATTGTCATTATCTGAATCAGAAGATCTGTGAAAAGATCGTCCATCATCATCCGAAGACTGAGGAGAAGAACTGTGATGAGATTTTTTGTCACTATCTGATCCAGAAGACCCGTGTGAAGATGGTTTGTCCTTATTCGAAGACTGAGGAGAAGAACCGTGATCAGATTTTTTCTCACTATCTAATCTTAAAGACCCGGGAAAAGATGGTTCGTCGCTATCCGAAAACTGAGTAGAAGATATACTGAGCAATAGATTTTTTGATTCTTCATCGGAGTCTGAAAATTCTTCTAAATCTTTAAGAAATGATGGAACTTCAATTTTTCGTAGTTTCTTATTTTCTGTAGATTCTACAGATGGTCCTGCCGACGATGATTCATCTAAGGATCTTTTTACTGTCCGGGAAGTACTTAACATTTTTTCATGAGCAGCATTTTCAGTATTTTTATTATTCTGAATGTAAGACTCAATGCTCTTTTGACTCATCTTCTCTACTCTGACGGACAAATTCGGTAATATATTTGGTTTTGCTTGTATCGTGAGTATAGGTCTAGTATTTTTTAATAATTGTTTTTTGTAGTGCGAGATTGTCTCTTGACTGCAGCTGGCTTGAACATTTTCTTTTATTGTTTTTTTCAACTTCTATAAAAAATAAATATTATTACCAATTTAAACATTAGGACTATCACAATTTATATTGTATACAATATTTTATCGATTTAGGTTGCTACTGGTAAATAGTCCATAAATATAATTTTATTTTTATTTTTTATGTTCAAAAATTCATATTACTACGACAATTACAAAGATGTTTCATTTCAAACAAAAATTCTACACCGTCATAAAATCGTATCGAGTATTATGATATATGAGGAAATCCAGGAAATTTTTAATCGGAAGAGAATAGTATTATAATTTTAAAAATAATTGAGAAAAATTGAATTTTTTAGCTTTAAATAATACATTATGATGTATACAAAATTACAATATAGTCATTGGATCCAAAAACAAACGGTAATTATTTAGAAAACTAAATCATTGAAAATCAGAGGGTATGTGCCACAAAAGAAAGGATTACCAAAACTTAATTTATGTATTTATCCTGTGGCAAAATATTTACTCTGTGAAAGTTCGTGATGTACTAATTTTGAAGTGTTCTTAACAATATTCAATGAGAAACGCCAGACATTTGATGCAGGGAAATAAATTTTTTCGATTTTCAATATCATTGACTTGTTTTGATAATTACAACCATGGCAACTTTTCATCAAATTCTGAATAAATATCTAGAAAGTACTTATGAGGACAAAAAAATTTAATGAATACGGAGTCTGTGATATTTATATGAAGCTCAATAACTGTAACTGTAGTTATGAAATATCATTATATGAGGGCAGACTTTAGCATTATGATTTTTTTTCCATAAAACTGCGTGTAATCACTAGTTCACCTTCTGCATGCTATCGAACGCCTCATCTCTAAAGATAATTATTGAAAGACTTATCAGAGATCTGATATAGAGCGTGGAGGTTTTTTTGCGAAAATTTTTTTTCATTTTCCTTATTTAACTGAAGTTCAGTGCCGACGCAAGTTGCAAAATGATATATCTTATAAAAACACTTTTCTTGAGTTATTTAGTAACTCAAAACACAAGCCTTGCATGGGCTCGCCAAAAAAAATTTCTAGCGCAATTTCGAAAAATTCGAAAAATTTCAGTTTTCTGGATTTCCTCATATATAACTTAATTGTTTATAAAATATTTTTCTAAACATTAAAACATAATGACAATTTTATGAAATTTGATGGAAATTCGAATAAAATTTTATTGTAAATATTTTTATAAACATATTGTTGTAAACGCTTTGAATAATTTTACCATAGAGAACGAACTTTGAAACACCTTGAAAATAAATAGAACGAATAACCAACTATTGGTATAAATAGGTGCGGTAGCATCTAGCCGGCAAAGTATAACAAAATAGAAAAAAAATTTAAAAAAAAAATTTATAAAAACAAAAACATTGTTTAGAAAAAAATTCATTTACTTTGGAATAAATTTACATGATAATTTAAAATTTTGTTGATGCCTAATTGAAACATAAAGAAAACTTATCATTTTTTCATTTATTTGATTTTTTAAATTGTATCTGATCATTTATGAAAAGATTGACTAGTTTATAAACATAAAAAATATCTTGCACTTTTTCAACTCTGAATGTATTACATATTTTTTAAATAATTGTATACTGATTATTTGTAATGAATAACTTTAATTAAAATTATAACAGACTTTGATAAAAAATTATTTTTGTTTACTTCATCAACTCGCTCAAAAAGAATTGAATACCTAGACTTTCAATTAACTCTAGAAAGCAGTTGCTATTTATGTCAATTCACACGACATTAGTCTAATCAATGTTATCATTTATTTTTCCATGTACTTTACCAAGTAATTTTTATTAATGAGAATATAAATAGCAATTACTTAATAACGTACATTGAATTTCATTATATTGAACTTTTTCTGGGCGAGTTGTCAGAGCAAACCTAAATTACTCTTCATCCTACTGATTTATTATCAATGAAAACTTCAGAATATTTATCGGGTAATTCATTTACTAAAAAACATAAGTGAAAATGTAATTGTAATCAAAGCAAAATGGTAGTATTAAATAATACACGTTGAACAATTTAAAAAACTTGGATAATAAATGAGACTTGCAATAGTATCAATCAAAACTTGAGCTGACAGAGTAATAAATTGATCACTGTAACAAATTAAAAACTTTGATAAGAGTAATTTTGGTTTGCTTTAATGCACAGAATAATCTCATTATAATGACATTCAATATACGCTATTAAGTATTGCTATTTATATTCTCATTAATAACAATTACTAGGTATAAGTACATTGAAAAATAAATAAAAAAATTAATTAGGCTGTTGTCAAGTGAGCTCATATAAAATCAATTACTTAGAAATGAACATTCAATATTAATATATTGAAGTCTTGCTGTGCGAGTTGTCAAAGCAAACCAAAATTAGACTAAAGGTTTTATTAGTAGTATTGCACTTCCCATTTGTTATGCTAGTTTTAGGTTTTTTTTCATTATGTATACTTTTTTATTTCTATATTTATTAAACACACTCGCCAATAGTCTAATGTGTTCATTGAATACCTTGAATTACCTTGTCATCCCTCAGTTCTTCAAGTCAGTTGTAAATAAAAATATTGATGATCTATATTGGTATCGATTATAAGACTTGTTCAATACTTACTTTGCTGCTTTCAATCTTCACATTTTCAGTCATTCCACTAGATACGCTTGGCGTTAATTCCTTGGGAATTTTCAATCGTTTATCTCTCAATAATTCCCTTTTCTCTGCCTCATCTTTATTTTCTAAGATTCATTAAAAATCAATTACTTATAATGAATGTAATTGAGACTCATTGAGAATACAATTTCATTGTTTACAAAGCGCAGATACTAACCTCCAATGCTAAGAATGTATCCACTGTACATTTTGCAGCATTTACTTTCCACAGTACATTCAGTTTTGCATGATCTCCAGTAAATGTAATACTTATGACCTTCCGTAAAATCGTTATGGTCTTCAGGTTCGATGGGAATCAAATCGTTTCTTGCATAAAATATGTTTTCGATCAGAACAGTGAATAGTCTTGTTTTATCGTTTTTGAATCGTATTCGCGCATGACTTATTTCGCACATTTTTTAGTTTTCAAGTTTATTATTAGGACACAAATATAAATATGAATGAAAGCCGTTTCTAGAAATGTCACCTCGATAAAAAAAACGTTTTCTTCAATATACGTAATAATACGTATACGCAGTAAATTGGCCTGTTGCTTGTCGATACGAGTCGAGTAAAGATTGTTTTTAGCGAGAGACCTATCTCAGGCTGACTGTGTGGTGGCTTTTCACGTGTGTACTGAGTGACGTCATTTGCCGGTCGCAAATTGCATTTGCATCATGCACGTGGACCTGTGAGTGTGACCCTCTCTCTCTCTTTTACGAATCAATGTATAGGGTATAGTGTATGCTTATACACATACTACGCAGTTCAACACTTGTAGCATGCGAATCGCAACCGGCCTCAAAGTTACTTCAGAATAGCTCGCAATCAATTGAAACAAAAAATACCAAGTTTAATCAAAGATTTGGTTTTAAAATCATGAAAAGACGAAACAAAGAATATTTAAGGCACGGAAAAGATGGGCTTAAAGACCGTAGTTTAACGAGATATGGCGTGAAAGTATCACGTCCAAGTGATAATGACGTGCAAAATATTAGTCAGAATGTAGGTTAAAAATATTGTTATTTTATTGTCATCAATCCTTTTCATGTTTTCATCAATCAAATAAAATGAACTTTTCTTCAGATAAGCGATGGTAGTGAAATAGACTACACTGATCCAAAATCTTCAGAAAAGGTTAGTGCAAATATACAAGAATGTAACTTAAAATAACATCTAATTAAATTCTGAATCATATTTTTACATTGATAAATTTTTTCATTACAATAATGTAATCTACGGGAATAGGCTTATGAAAATTACTTAGACCAAAAACCTATTTATAAAATATTCTTCAAGTGTTTTTAAAAGTAATTAATGAAAAAATAATGTTAAAAAACATTTTTTTACTTGCATAAAAATTCAATTCATATGCTATGCTTAATTATATAATATACTATATTCAATTCATATACAATTTGAATTTCTAGATTGATCTTTATTTACAATAATGATTATTTTATTTAAACACACATTAGCTTTTGACGTAGTAGCTCTCAATTTTCAGTATTCATTTTTTAGTGACCTAACAAATTTTGACAAGTATTTTAGACTATTTCAAACTAATAAGATAATTGTACATTAGCATAAAATGATGATATATTGTTATTTTCAAGTAATGGCGTAATAAACTTGATTCAACGGTAACAATATCATGAATTATATAAGAAATGTTCTGAGTTATCTGATTTTTGACAACAATTTCTATTAGTTGCATTTCTAGAAGTAAATCAAAGTCTTTTCATTAAATTTAAAGTAAAATATACGTTCTTGGTAGTCGTTCTGTAATCTTAGCAATAAATGCATTTTTTAGATTTATATTATTTTGTACTGTTGACAATCTATCATAAAGCAAATTTATAAAACAGAAAATATGTTTTGGGTTGATCCAAGCTTTCATCAAGCAGAGGACACATCTGTATTTTAAAATTGAATGAAATGAAGCCAAATATTTTTTTTATTCTTTTAATCAGTAAAAAATGATGTATCATCATTTGAACCATATGAAATTGAAATTGATTGAAAACTCTAATCAGTATCATGAACAAGTTAAAACCTTCAAAAATAAAACAAGGAAAAATATAGAGTTAAGAGTGAAATTTAGAATAATTCCATACCTCATTGAATTGAATAATAAAAAATAAATATTTCTATAAGTAAAAATGAACCCTGCTGTATTGTAACTCAAGTACACATTTTTCATCAAGAACACGAGTTCTAGCTGTATAGCAGATGATATTTGTTTGTCAGTGTCAGTATAATTTTTTTAACCAGTCATAATTTAAAGTTGATTTTAAAGCATTTTTTACATGATAATTGTAACTTGTTTACACTCATAAACTTGGCGAAATTTTTTGAAAAATTGTTTTTGATCTGAAAACGGTTTTTTCAATTACTCCTTACTTGTGAATTATCCCTATTATTTATACATGTGGAATTCCCATTTCTAAATTATCAAAAATTGAAAATTTAATTTTTTTGCTGCGCTAAATTTACTTTTTACTGTCCTGAAGGTTTATAATACTCGCTAGTATAATACCCACTTAAGGTGGATCGATAGTCATCATAATAAAGATAACGGTAGAGCGTGGTTTTTCGCGCGGTTGGCGCTTACAGCGCATGCACATTTTTTCAACTTTCATGTTGAATAACTTTGTTAAATCAAACGATAGTTAATAACTTTATAGGTACTTTTTGGATAATATGGTAAGACTGGTTCCAAAGAACCGATCGTATATGTTCATTTTTTGGACTAACCTCCTAAACACCGCCCATGTTGAAAGGGCATTTTTGAGAGAATCATTCTTAGAATTTTTAGTCCGGCAGCAGGGTCTGAAATTTTAGCAAAATTCTTTTTTTTCTAGCTTTTTGAATTCGATTTATTTTTCTAAAAAAATTTCGCCAAGTTTACAAGTTGAACTTACCGACACTATTGAGAGTCTTAGTAAATTATCTGAATAACTTTTCTGTGTTATTGTATTTGTAGAAACAAGTCCTACTTGAAAAAATTGATTTCTTGGTGGAAATCAACTTGAAAATCGACATGAAGTCTACCTTGATTTGATTTAAATCAGATAGATTTTGTCGTTGGATTCCATTATCTTATAAATTCTCAAACTGAATGTCAAGGAATAGCTAAATCTTTAAAAATCTATATGTAAATTCTATGTATGAATCTAGACATTTTTTGACTTCAGAACTATCTAAAAAAATTTCTCAAGTCCATCAATGTAACTTAATTAAGGGGGTTATGGTTCAATACTATAGATTTTTTTCCTATTTGTTGAAGTATTTTATTACTATTATAAAAAAAAATCGAAATTTTTCAAATGAAGAAACATACCCCCTTTCTCTCTTAAGGTGGCCCTAGCATGAAAAATAACTTTGTTCATCTTTATTCGAAAGTGAGTGTTAAAAAATTGAATATAACCTAAAAATATTTTTACTTTTTATGAATCGTCTTGAATATTTGTGTGGAAAAATCAGTTTTTCTAATATTCTAACAAGAAAGAGAATCTCACAGACTGTTGACCGACTCGATCTAGAAATTGATTATTTTATTTTGCGAGCACAATGATGAAACTTGGCAAGCTGTTTAAATGAGTCACAAGTTGTTCAAATCTAATCGTGAACATGATCTAGGAATCTGCCTCCAAGAGTTTTTTATATAATTAAATGTATATAACCTCAAAAAATTATTTTAAAATATTTTATACGTAATAAAACTTATAATTGTGCTTATTATTGAAAAAAACTTTATTTTTTAAACATTAAATATATATTTTAATCGTTTAAAGCTTTATTTAAATTTCTTGTATTCTAGAACTATGAACTTATAATCTGAGTCATCTAAAACATAAACTTTTCCTTTTTTACTTGTTGGATCTATTAGAGGAGGTGAATTTATGGTACATACTATATTTTTTTTTACTGGCCATCTCAACTTTTTTCCTCGACGCGCCATTAAATTAACTGTAATACCGTCAATGATTTCTTCAACCAGTCCTAAAATCATTTTTACCATCTCCTTTTACAACAACCTAGGATCCTTTTTTAATTCGTGAAAAATTATCTGAATGTCCACCACTATTGATAGTCTTTTCGACAATATTTTTTTGAAATGAAGATTGTAGCATTTTGTCGCTATTAATATTTTGCCCAAATGTAAATTTACAATTAGGCAAAGCAAAATGTTTACATGGTGGATATTTTATGCATTCGACACAACTTAAGTAATTAAAAAATAATGCTTTAGATTCTTCGTGCTTCCAAATTATTTGAAAAATTGACTTAGTACCTTTGATTTAATTTTTGGAGTTTTCACCAACGATTAAATAAATTAAAAATACAATACATTCAATATGATATGGGTCTATAATATGGAAAATATGCTTAATTTTCTAAATTTCATAGTGCGAACTATACTTAAATTAGATATTATCGTTATTTTTCAGAAATTGTGTCGCGTTGCGGACGCGACATCGGAAATCCATAACGATGTTGGAAAGCTCGTACCATTGATATGGTAGCTAAATCTGGTCGGTTTTTGAAAACATAAAATGTAATGAGGTTTTTTATTCAGTATAATCTTAGTTAGAATAAGGTACTCTTTATTAATAAAATTTATTAGTTAATAAATTATCAAAACTTCGTCAATAACAAATGAAATTTTCTATTTTTTGAACGTAAAAGTGTTAAATAGAAATAATCAATACGAGAAAGTAATAAATTGAAAAATACGTGAGGAATCTTATAGATTTGATGAATATAATGAAATTTTCAAATCATCATTCACCGAATAGTTATTTTATAATAATTCATCAAATTCATAACATAGAGGTCAAAGGTTTGTGAGATTCTCCCATATAAGAACGCGTGTTACAAAAGGCAAAGTTCACAAATATTTTCTACATATTTTTTTGGGCCAACCTAATGTTTTTTGTGGTAGCTTTGTCAATAATTATACCTAAAGAAAATATCCTCAAAATTTAAGCAAAAACTATTTGCTGAAAATAATGTGCTAGGGTCAACTTAAAAAGTAAATGAAAACTTACAGGGATTTAGAAAAATTTTTAAAATATTCATATAAGGGCTTTATTGGATTCAGATATTACAATAAATGCCACCTACTATGTTAGAATTAACCGAAATAATTATTTTTAAGCTAACTACATGAACATATGATAATGAAAAAGATTATGTTACTATGATTCAACAAATAATTTTATTTATTGCAGCAATTTTCACGAGATTCAAATTCTGATGATAAAATCAATTATGGGGATGTTCTGGATCAAGATGTAGAAGAAGAGGTTACACACGAATCAGAAAAAGATCAATTTTTTGAACCTAATGACTTGTGGGATTTCATGCAAAGTGAGCGATTTTCGCAAAAATCGGAGGCTAAAATTAATAAAACGTGTGGAGAAATTTTTTTTTTGTTTTCAAAATATACTATAAGCCATGGTCTATCTACAAAAGCTATGACCGACCTGTTTCAACTTTTCAATTTCTTATACACATCACCCATTTTGCCTGATTCGAAGTATTTTCTCGATAAGGTGCTCAATCCGAAAACTAACGTAGAGTTCCATGCTGTTTGCAAAGAATGTTCATCCTACCTTGGACAATACGGTACTGAACAGTTAGAAACCAAGTGCAATAATTGTAATGCCGACACAGATGTATCCTATTCTAGCAACGACAGCTTTTTTTGTTTGATCGATCCATCTTCTCAGATCAGCGATCTGTTGCAAACATACGACGATCATTATAATTACGTTGTAAACGATAGAGTTCCTAATAATGATATTCAAGATATGTACGACGGAAAATGTTATAAAGATTTTCAAAATTCTTTACCTCCAGAAAAAAGATACAGTTATGTAACGGCTACTTTTAACACTGATGGAGCGCTTAAATTTGAAAATTCACAACGATCTATATGGCCTCTCTATTTAATGTTGAACGAACTACCGATACAAGAAAGACTGAACAAAATGATATGTTGCGGATTGTGGTTTAATGATCAAAAAGCCTTTATGCCTGTATACTTGCAAAAATTTGTGAATTTAATCAATACCATAAATGATAAAGGGATAAAATGCGTTGTTAAAGGGCAAACACTCATTTTAAGTCTTTACATTCTTTCTGCTGTTGTTGATGCTGTTGCTCGGGCACCTGTGCAGGGTATAACGCAATTCAATGGCCATTACGGATGCAATTGGTGTCTACATCCCGGTGAACATGATGGAGCGATACGGTACAATTTATTGGATACTGTAGTTCCTCTACGGACTCACGATGATACTGTACAATTAATGCTAGAATCTGTGAACTCTACAAAACCTGTTTTTGGGGTCAAGTATCCTTCCCCTTTTACTTGCCTAGAATACTTCGATATAATAAATGGCATCATTCCGGAATATATGCATGGTTGTCTAGAAGGAGTTGCATCGCAGATGATGACCTACTTCATGAAGAACTTGAGTGATGATCAGATAGAATTGCTTGACGAAAAAATTGTTTCCATTGCAGTTCCGAATCAAATTCAGCGATTGAGTAGAAAGATAAGTTCTGCTAATAAGTGGAATGCTCGAGAGTGGGAGAATTTTGTTTTATATTACAGTATTCCACTTTTCTCAGCAATTATAGATGAAGGTATAAGTAAACAAAAATTTAAACATTGGCTTTTGTTCGTTGAAGGGTTGTATATTATGCTTCAAGATAAAATATCAGAAACAGAATTAAATAGGGCGGATAAGTTGTTCACTTCATTTGTTGCTGACATGGAAGAATTACATGGAAAACGTGCTTTAACCTATAATGTTCATATTTTATTACATCTTTGCAAAAGCGTAGAGAACTGGGGACCAGTGTGGACTAATTCGACGTTTTGTTTCGAATCTGCGAACCGTTATATGCTCCAAGCAATAAAATCAGCCCGAGGAGCGAATCATCAAGTAGTAAGATTTGTTAACATGACTCACAGTATTCACGTATTAGAAGATTTTCTCTATTCAAAAGTGAATGTTAACGTGCAAAGGTATTGTGAGGATGCCTTGTCTAGAAAAGTGTCGCATTACTGTAAGATTACAGACATATCATACTTCAAAAGAGGTTCTAGACTTGACGGACAGCTTCTTCGTCAATTACAATTGTCAGAACACTCGTTAGTATTCAAAAAAATGGTCAAAAATAAATGTCTCTATGAGTCTAGTTTATGGAAAAAAAAACGAACGAACAATTGCCATGTATTGTTGAATGATGGATCATACATGATTCTCGATTATTTTATTGTTGATAAAAAAGAAAAAACAGAGTTAACAATCGGTCGTCAGATTCTTACGAAAAATTGTTTTTCAAGTGACTTTTCAAAGCTGCAAATAATAGACGCGATTCAACCTGAAAAAATAGTAATTGAAACAAGTAAAATAAATAAAGTGTGTGTTTACATGCCTATAAAAAATGTAATATATCTTTGTTCAGTACCAAATTTAATTCATTATTGATTTATGATTTAGATTATATCTAGAAAAAATACTTAATTTAAATGATTTTGTACTCAAAATAATTTTAGAATATATGTATGCTTATAGATAAAGTAATTTTTAAATGTAAATTTTGTAAATGTAACCAATATTAAAAAAAATATATATTTTTTTTGCAAATTATAATAATAGTTTAAATTGAATTTTTTTATGAGTATTATAACCTTAGTTTTGGTGGAGTATTTCATTTTCTGTGAGTCATTTTTTGGCGTGATTATTCATGTGATTTTTTATGTGATTTTTTATGTGATTTTTCATGTGATTTTTTTCAGCAGGGATTATCGAATATCTTTTATATTTTTGAGTTTTATGTCTTCAAATTTTCCCTGGACATAGCTGGGAAGCTCCTTTAAGGGTTTATTCATGTTTTTTTCGATTCAAAACTATTTAAGGGCACTATATTAGCATAATCATACATTTGTCCTAGTAAGTGTCCCACTAATACCCGTTTTACCTTATGTGGAAATGAGAATAATCCGAACACTCTTCGTCGATGTAGTTCACGTCGAATCTGTCGTATATTTTAAAGAGTTCAGGGACGCACTCGGAGTGCCCGTAATCCGCATGATGTATCGGCGTAGTTCGACGCGATATTGGCTTGCCGTCTTTGCCCAGGTCGGGCTCGTCTCTGTAGCCGGTCCTGATGACGAAGTCGATCAGTGCACTCGGCTCGATCTTTCCGTCTGTGGACTTGACGGACTCCGAGAGAAGCCAATCGATTTCTTCCTTCGTAAATATGTCTTTGAGATTCGGAAGTGGACCCTTCCACTTCTTGATCAAGGGATAAAGTTTGCGAAGAAATTTTTGTCGTTGGGACCATTTGAATTCTTCGATCTTCCGTTTAACCTCTTCGTGCATACTCTTCAATTTGTTCAAACTATCTTGGTTGGCTTGGGCCATTGTTTCACACGCTCAGCACGAACACACTATCGCTTGTAATTTTGATATTTTTTTACGCTGCAGCGTCGTAACGTGCACCAACTTGTAACCGTCGCTTAGTTCGATAAAACAACACACACGCACAAACACGTCCAACTGACGCGACGACTATACGAGTCAAGCAAATGTGAGAGAAACGCAGACAAGTGACAACCGACGCTGCATACTGCATAGACGTTACAAACGCGCGAGAGCCGAGCAGCAGTAGAGGGGGGAGCTAACGGACGTTTGGCCTCGACAGATTTTTACCTCCCCCGAATACAATGATATGAAAGATTCGAATTTAACACAGGCTTCAATATATGGGAATTCATAAAAATTTGAACTAGAGTTTGAATCAAATTCGAGTCGAGTAAAGAAAAAAAAATCGAATATTCGCACATACTTATTATAGAGTGAATAAGTTTTATACGAGAAAAAATAATCAATTATCCTAGTTCAATGAATATTTTAAGCTCGATCACGAGGAAAAGAAAGATTTCTAACTCATGTAATTTGTTGAAAAAAGGTCAAGAGACCATGGCCAATCACACCATGGCGTGAGTGTAGCAAATTTTGGAATGAACTAGTGATATGAGGGGCGCTAGCGCGCGCCATCTAATCTCGTGACAATGAAAAATATGAAATTGAAATAACTGATGACTAACAAATATAAAAATTTTAGCAAACACCACATTTAAGTTTTCCCACTAAAAAAATTATATGAACGACCGACGTCAGATTCCGACCAATCGTGAAGCGAGGCGCAATTACTCCTTGACCAATGAGGTGACGAATAAAACGACTTCACATGATTTTTTTAAGGAAGGATATTAATAAAATTTTTATATAATATTATTGGATGACACAGGGAGCATTTTTTAGGAATTAACTTAAAAGTGCCAAATTTGGAGTTTAAATTATAAACTGGTTCAAATATTGTAACAGATAAGTTGGCATCTTAATTGTAAACAATATCATCATAAACGATTTAGAACTGCCTCGAACACCGATCATGTTTATAGTAAAATCAAATTGGTTTGAAAATCGCTGTAATATCAAAAGATAAATATTGTTCATTCAATTTCTGTAGCACTAATTAGACGTATCTAAAGTTTAATTTGAGCAACAAAATGAATACAAGTGAGAAGAAATCTGAAGAAGTTGTCTCACAAAATAAGTTAAGTGAACACGACATTATTGTTTCGGGCGACAAAAGATACGTTTGTGATATTTGCCATGAGGCATTTACATTAGAATCCAGCATGATAACACATCGCAACACAATTCACAATGAACAAAAAAATTACGAATGTGACAAGTGCGAGAAAAAATTTGAGTTTAGAAGTCATATGAGTAGACACCAAATATCAGTACATAAGGGACTCCTCAATTTTCAATGCGCAATGTGCGAAAGGAAATTTCTAAAAAAATCAAGTTTGCTCACG
>CACVKI010139312.1:0-12252 GCA_902732785.1 Trichogramma evanescens
CAAATCCATACATTATTGAAGGAGAAAAATGAGGACAAAAAATATTGTAACCTAAAAATTATTATTGATTATGATTATTTTTTGTCCTCATTTTTTTCCTTCAATAATGTATGAATTTGGATGAAACTCGGCCAGGATGTTAATAAGTGTATTAGAAATATGCCTCTACTCTTAGATACGCGATTATCATTCCCAATTTTTTTAATTTTACATAAATTGCTTGGTAGCCTGGCGTTATCGACTGAGTGGGTATGCCTGACCCTTAACCCTTTTTTGTGGCTGTCGAGTCATAATTCAGAACTGTACATCAATTTATCGCAATTGAATTGTTAATGATACACGTTGAAAAAAGTGTCGTAAATACATTTGTATATATCTCTAAACATAAGAATTTTAAATAAAAAAAAAATTTTATTATATAATCTTTGTTCTCATTATAACATTTCATGTATCAATTAATATGCTTTACAAATATTTAATAATATTGGCTAAACAATTCTCTCTTTCTCTTCTAATTTAGAATTTAATAATTTGTTAGTTGTTTGAACAATTTGGCAGCATACAATGGATCAAAAAACATGGGTTTTTCCTCATTTTTCATGTTTTTTGGTCCTTAATTTGCTATAGAATTGAGTCTATTGATTTCCCCATTATGCCACTTGGTAAAGTATCGTATTTTGATTGATCGATGAACATATTTCAATATTGGCCAATTTGAGGTATACGAACAACTTTTTTTTTTGGACTTTTATACTTCTTCATGCTATTTGATCATTTTTAAGGAGTTTAGATGTTATGAATATGATTTTTGAGTACAAATTTGAATTCTACAGGAAAAAAATGCAATATGCGTTAAAAATCTGTTATTCTTCTCTAAAATCCTCGTGTCCGTCGTTCGTTTGTCGTATATATCAAAAAAGTTTATGAGTCGTATATTCCCAAATACTAATGTTGCTTTGGTCCGCATCATGTACTATTGTGGTGCGATACAACGATTGATATTCGAGGTGTAACGATCGGATCTAACAGCAAGAATCACTCGATTCTTGAAATTAGATTTTTATTTCTATCAGTGTACAGTGCAGATAGAGAGGATCACGAGTCAAACGCGATAATCCCATCAACTCCTCAGACAGTCATGTAGCAATGACGCGTGAGAGCATCGTTTCACCTGCGAAAAAATCTTCGAAGCTTTCATAATCAATTTCATAAGCACACACGCAAAGAGGAGCTAAAAATAAACCCGCGTCGTTTGGCGAGAGAAAGAGAGAGAGAGAGAGAGAGCAGCAGCCGAATCGCGAAAGAGGCAGCACACACAGCCTAGGTGGGATTTAAAGTTGCTCGCGCTAAATTTGATTAGCAATCTCGAGCTGGATTACTCGTATACCCGAGCTGCTCTCTTGTAGGAACAGGCGCTCGTACTGAGATATAGGTATATATGTGCTGGGTTATACTAGGCTGCCACTGCTGCTTCTGCTGCTCTGCGAGTGAGATCTATAAAAGTGGGCTTTATCCGAAAGGATTTGTCGGTAAATCTGATGGCAAAGTTCGTTATAAATGTCTGTCGCGATCATATACATGTATTTTCGTCAAACACGCGAAATTGTCTCTCTCTCTCTCTGTCTCTTTCTCATCTCGTCTCACTCTTTCTCTCGGGCGTCTCGTGGAACTTCTGTAGCAAAACTGCGAGAAATCGGAAAAAGTAAAAGAGCAAATTGTATTTCAATTTTTCATCATACCATGAATTTATATTGTTATGATCGCAATTATTATTTTATTTATATTATTTACGCTTATTATAATGTTCTGCTTAGCGACTGTAAATGCCGTCGACGCATCTAGAGTATTGTACTGTTTACTTCCGAACATTCGATCTCGAACAAAATGAAAATGCACGAGTTCATTAATGAACGTACAATTATATTTACCTCTTGGTTTGAGTGTTCGATCTATTTTAAAGAAAAACTCTGGACCCATACCTAACTATTCTGGTATATGATTAACCCATACTTGTAACTTAATCTAGGATGAAAGAATTATATACTAATTAGGAATTTTTCTGCTACTTGCGAGTTTACGATACTCCATCTGTTGACGGAATGGCAAAGATCATAATTAAAACTGACACATAGAGAGGTACTAGGTTGACAGGCAGTTTATAACAAAAAAATTAATAAAGGATTTACATGGAGCATTTATATAGTATTTATATAGCTTTTATATAGTATTCATGGTATTTATATTGTATTCATATAGAATATTAACTAATTAGAAATTTTTTTCATCGATTGCGGATTTAAAATCCTCCATAAAATTCAAAATCTCGCGCATTTGAGTACAATAATGTAATATATTTTCAATACAAATCCTTAAATTTTCCTATAAAAAACTCACTTTTTCAAATCAATAAGTAGCTGTGTAAGAACAGCTTTTTAAGAATAAACAGTAAAGCTGTTTTATGGAAAGTTTAAACAGAAGTACAAAAAAATCTAAGTAAATTAATAAATTCAATTTGAAAGCCATAAAAATGGTTAAAACAAATAATCAAAAGATAAAAGAACGCTAAAATTCCATTTCTAATTTCTATCAATATTAGACAATCGAAACGCCAGAAATGATTTTGCGCGTAAGTAAAGAAGTTTCACTTGGAAAAATGCACAATTCGAATCGTCCCATAAATACATTCACGAGGTAAATTTCAGACGCGTCACGCGCGATATCATACAAATATACGCGAGGCTGCCGTTTATACAACGACGCGTTCAATTGGAGAAACTTGCATTTAATGCCTCGGCAGCCAAGTTATACATTATGTGATACGATTGCCGTAGTGTGGCACCATAACTAAGAAAGCAATACGCGGCGTGCACTTCGGGCGTCGCGTACCATAATAGTAATAATAATAATAACGTATATAAACTCGAAGCGACGTTTAAAGGGTCCTGACGAATAGTGACAATTATATGCCGCGTCGAATGCGTTTTGCCTCGATTCGCATAAATGTATATGGCTTGATGGCTTCGATCGCGAAAGTTCCAATTTCCATCCATCGATTTATCGGGTGTACTACACGAAGAGGTGAATTAGGTAACACTCGAATAGCGTAATATTTATCGTGTGTTTAGATGCCGAGAAGATTCACGAGCAGCGAAAAGATCGCAGGTATACACAGGTCGTATTTCCATTCATATACGAAAAAAAGAGGAAAAAGCGAGTAGCTGCAAAGGAGAGAGAGAGAGAGAGAGAGAGAGAGAGAGAGAGAGAGAGAGAGAGAGAAAGTAAACAAATAAGAGTCCGACCCGTTGCACGAGTGGAGGGTAAGAAAAGGCAATAAGTTACAGAGCTCCAAACTGAAAGAAAAACCAAAGAGAGTAAGAGAGAGAGAGAGAGCACTCGAACAAATTTTCTCGCCCGATCCCTTGAGAGATGGATAAGACTCGGATAGAAGAAGAAGCAGTAGCAGAAGAAAAAGAAGAAGAAAATGAGAGAGAGAGGAAGAGAAAGAATTTGGCTATTCCGAGAAGAACAATTTCTATGGAAATGCAGTAGCAGGAGCAGCGGCACCCGCGCAAGCAGCCAGGCAGCTACTATACTCGGCCCGTTATAGCGCGCCCTTGCACACACTTAAAGACCGGATCCCGCGCGCCACGGCCACGCGACGCTACGCAAGCAGTAGTTATATTTGTGTGCTGCAGCTTGAAAGAGAAAAAGCCGACAAAAAAGTCACGAAGGGAGAGAGAAGGTATACTGAGCTTGCGCTCGGGGAGAATGTTTAATAATGAGGAATTATTTTGCGAAAGCCGAGAGAGAGAGATTGTTGAATTCCAAATGATTAATTATCGTTGCCGCGAGCGAACTTGATTTTAGGGCGTGCGCCATGAGATATTCAACGTGGACTCTCTGTGTTTTGCTCGTCGCGCGATTGGATTTCGCCTCGTGAATTTCGTAATGACTGACTGGAAGTAGAAAAATAAAAATTAACATCTTTTCCCGTTTTTCTTTCTTTCGTTCTGCCCACGCGCCGCACCAGTACGTTGTTAACGGTATTTTACGCAATGTCTTTTTTTTCTCTTACTTTCTGCAAAAGTATATTTAAAGTTTTTTTCGTTAGTTACACGAGCGTACGCAACTACGACGACGACGACGACGACTTTACGTTTTTTTTTTTCGTTAAAACGAGCAAAAGTTTTTTTTTGCAAATCACACTTGTTATAATATCGCGCAAGCCGGATAAATATTTATATAATTTTTAAGTGCTACGTTTGCACGATGTACACCAGCGCGTGCGACTAAAAAACTTTTTCTTCGTGTACAGTACGCTGCTGCTACCGAGGCGAGGTCAAGCGAGGCAAAGAAATGAAAGAAAAAAAAATTTCATTTCATAAATCTCATTAATTCAGCGATGAAAGATCGCATTCGAGCGCAACACTTACCAAAAGGAACCCTTTTCATAGCTATGTACGTATATAAAATATAAACCGGCAGCGGCAGCAGCAACTCCTCGAGAAAAGAGAGAGAGAGAGAGAGAGCTAATTACCGAGCTATTGAATTAACTAGGTAGTTTAAATTCTAATTAATTGGAACATTATAGTTATTTGTTTTTCGCGCGCGTTCACTCTCTCTCTTTTAACACTCGCCGCGTAATAGCCGCTATAATGTGGATGAGAGCACCTCGGCCTGTTTTTTTTTTTTTTTTTNTTATACTCGAGAAAAAATAATTCGAAACGCGCGTGGCTATGCAGCTCAGCTCTCTCACTCTCGCCTCTAACGCAGAATTTTATTAAATAAAAAAAAAAATAAAGTTTCTCCCCAAGAAAAGTGTAAAGTTGTTTCCTCGTCCGCTTCCGGCGCTTGTTAATGTTGATTCTAGTTTCGAACTTCTGTATCGAATGAATTTCTCTGAGCTGTTTTTTTTTTCATAGCAGCTTTTGCAGCTTCTCCCTCTCGCGCGCTCGTGCTGGATTTCGCCCCTGATCCCCCGAGAGATTACGAAAACTTATTTCCCTTTTCATTCCAATTTCAAAACCATCGTCAAAGCAGTTAAACTTTATCAACGTCTCGCTCTCCTTTATATATACAGCCCTCGTTCAACACTGAGTGACCGTAATGACAATAATAACAATCGCATCGCGATTTTTCTCTCTTTACCGCTCGTGCCGAGGGTAGTTCATTTCGCTGCCGCTGCTGCTGCGGGTTTATATGAAATTTTTTTGAAACCTTGCCAAAGATGATTTGTTATCGCGTACAGAGCACACACGCGCACGTACGTATGCGTCGCGGATATCGTCACTAATAATCGTCATATATATACACACACACACGTACGTACACGTATATACGGGGCTCGACGCGCGGTACAGGGCAATAAATCCGTAATAAGCCATCGTTTCTCAGCCGCGCGCTGCGATGCCCGGGCCGAGTAGAGAGTTTGGCGAGCTTCGAATATAAATCACACATACGTATGTGTACGCATACGTGTGTACCCGCACATGTGCACACAAAAGTATTATGTGTATAAGTGAGGATCGTGCGGTGCACGACGTGATGTGTGTCGAGTTTGCTACAAATGTTCGTGGGTACACACGTCCAAAAATGGATTTTTCATCCGTTCGCGTGCTTCTTATTTCGATCGGTGGTGTACAGATTGGGGCGCGCAGGACGCGATCCATCTAAATTATTCAAAGACAATTATGCAATTGAAACTATATTTACGAGCAACCGATACAAACATCTCAACAAAAAAGAGGGACGGGAAAATTCGTTCTGGTTAATTTCGAGCGGTAAATTTTCGCGCCAAATATTACAGATAAGAATTTCGACGTAAATTTCTGTACACGAGAGAATCTCTATCTTTCTCTTATCAAACGATCGCTCGAACCAAGGTAATTTCCTGCGCATATAAGGTCCTTATCGTCACCTTGCTGCTGCTGCTGCTGCTGCTGCTGCCACACATTCAAGCTCGCGATCCCCCGTTTACTTTTAATATACGAATTTTCTTCTACTCCTGTGCAAGCCCGCAGTACGCGACTAAATTGGCCAATATTTTTTTCCAAGCCACGCGTATACGCGTGTATAATATATGTGTGTGGGTGACCGTACGCGAAATTGGCGCGCGCCAAGCGCATTGCAGAGAGAGAGAGAGAGAGCGAGCTTTCGCCGCGTATAGCGTTCCAAACGCTATCGTCGCGCGCGCGAGGGGTAAAATTATTATCTCCGGTATACGCGCATGATAATGAAATATTTGCGCTGATTCTACGCAATTTGTGAATTATACAAGCGCGCGGGGAGACACATAGTCGCAGTATTATAGCTGCAGCGCGCGTGCCTGGCAATTAAGGTTTTTATATGCTCGATCCCCGAAATTTTCGGTAGATATAAAAAAAAAAAAGTAACATGCCATAATCGTATTAAATTTCTTGTTTCTCTTTTTTTTTTATCATTTTACAAGTCTCCGTGCGATGAAAAAGCTCCGCGCGCATATCCTTTATGAAATTACCATATTTGTAGAATATCCTTCAGCATTATGCGCGCGCTGTACAGCGCAAATCCCGGAGCACTTTTTTTTTCTTCTTCTTCTTACGTATTCTTCTCCTCCTTTTCTCCTTGTACATATCGCGGGTGCGCGTGCAACACAATGCATCGAGATGTTTTCCTCTCTCTCTCTCTCTCTCTCTTCTCTGGGTGCGCAAGTTTAGCTCCTCGCGGCAGAGAGCGAGTACATAAGAGAGATGACTTGAAAACACGACTACATCTAAAACCTCAAATTGAACTTTATATACAGCACTCATGCTTGATACCGTTATTATGTTCCAGCACGTTATGTGTATAATACATCGGTGCCGGCGAAAATCCGTCTCTCTCTATCTCTCTCCCTGGTATACGCAAGAGAGCTTTTCGAGCTAGCTGCCAGCCACCATTCTCTATCGGTATATATATCTACGTATATATAAATATAAATAAATATATCCGTCAGTGGGTGTGGGTGTATACGAGTGCATATAGATAACGCGCGCGGCATGTATACACGTCGAGATCCCCGGCACCGCAAGGTGAAAAAGAGAGCGCGAGAAGCTTGCGAGCAATTTTCTGGCGCGTTATTGCCTTTATATACGTATACACACCCTGATATATCTGTATACATATACCCTGATAAAAAGGAAACGGCTAAGCGTGAGCGATGAGGAAGAATAAAGATGAGAAGCAAACATCGGGGGAGTCTTCGAGCTGCTGCTGTTGCTGCTGCTGTGGCTGGCTGACTGATGTGGATTTTTACCACTGCAAAAACGCTGGCTTAGATATACCGTCGCTGATTCTTGCTTGGCGCGCGAACATCATATAGTTGCCCTGAGACGAGGCGAGCGATCTCTATAATGATATACTCGCTCGCGATATTTTTCGTATCGCGCGTGTAAGTTTCGTGTTATATTTCTCTTTATTTCTTGCTTTATCATCTTCAAAATAAACCTTTAGGTTCACTTTTTTCGAATCATGTTTTTCCAGATGTTCAGCTCTGAATGTTTGATGGGGATTTTTTTCGATGAAAATGGAACATTTCGGAAACATATCCCTATTGGGAAGCTGAGAAAACTTTTTATTGGAATGGTTTTGATACTTTTAAAGCGACTTAGAAATTCAGTGAGCAGCCGTATTTACGTGAAAACATGATTTTTCGTCCTTTACAATAAACAAAAGTAGCTAAAAAAAATTTATCAAAATGTCGTTTGTTTCTGCATTTTTCTATCTTCCTAAGGCTCTTTGAAAAAGTCCCCAATTGTCATTCAGCCATAGATAGAGTTCCTAGTTTCTTTGTATTCCTTAATCATTACTCAACTGTACAATTCATACAGCATGTTTACACCATTACGACATGCGACGCGTTGCGGCCATGTGTCATACTATTATTTAATTGATATCATTATAAAGCCATTAAGTTTTATGCAACAATTATTCGAATACAGAACTAGTTTTAAAATGTTGAATATTCGAAAATTTCTTGCCGACTAATCGACGTAAAAGAAAACTTCGAAACGTCGAGTTTTCAACGGACAATTGCGAATACTTCAAATTTTTCGCTTCGATCGCGATTCACTGTGTTCTCGGTACGCACACCAAAGTGTAATGCGCGTCTGACGCGCGGCATCGAGATTCTCACGTATAAATGCGAGACGCGACGCTCACACGGAACAAAATCAGTTTCAAGACCGTGCGACTTCTCTCTCGTCGAATCCCAATTATTCTTCACCTGTGCGAGTTTTATCCGTACTATATACAAGGGATCGCTAACCGAGAGAACTCGAGTACGTGCCCGAAAACGATTGTCAAAGGTTCACCAGAGATGGATAAGACGAAAATCTTCGATTTATCCGCGGGGCGTATTTCGATTTGCGTGCAGAAAGAAAAAGGAGTGAAAGAGAGCCGAGAAATAAAATATAGCCTGCCGTACTCCGTGACGCTGTTTAAGCCCGGATCCACGTGCGCGTGTACGTACAATAGCAGCGCAAATTTTTACCCATCACGCAGGAATTTCGAATCCGAAGTGAGCAAAAAAAAAAAGCACCAACAACCGGCATATAGTGCCGCGCGTGCGAGCCGTTGCCAAGCAAATCGCATTTTCTCACTTGCGCGCGCGAGGCACGTGTTACACGCGCCGCCATATACAGAGAGCATCGAGACACGCAAGCTCGGGAGTCGATTGTCGACGAAAAAAAAAAAAAAACGAACTATGTAAGGGGTAAAAAACCAAATCCAATCGAGGGTACGAGTCTCCGAGAAAAATGTGGAATGCGCGCGAGAGGATCATCGGAGTCTTGCGCTACGTGCCGATTTTGGTTATCGAAATCTTGTGCGATGTTTGAGAAAATAAAAAACTGCGCGATTCATCGCGCATGTAGCGGTATTTTTATTAACTCATTAGTGGACACGATTTTAATATTCCCCTTTTCGCTCTTACCATGTCTTTATCGAAACGAAGAAATTCTGAAAATCGTCGTACCTTATAATTTTAAGGGGTTTTTTTTTCCATAGTTTACCTGTTGATGCACTCGAAGTAGTTTGACGTGTCGCCGCTAGGTGGCACGAAGCAAATTGTATTTCAGACACAGAAAGAATCACCTACAATGTGTTCTGGCAATGTAACTCCAAGTTCCGCCAATAAAAATTTTACAAACAAAAAACACACAGAAAGAAGTCAAGTTGAACAGTTAAGTCGAGCTAGAATTTTATGCGCAAGGCACGATAGCCGTCAGTAATGGTCTATTAATTGTTATAAAACTTGAGAAAAAAATGTGTAAATAATACCGAGCTAAACAGCGAGAGTTGTTTTTTGAATATTTCGATTAGATGTGGCGAGTGCCACCAACACAGAACGAACGATCATAAAAAGGAAAATGATTCCCAATTGAAAATTGGCATGTCGACCATTTTAGGGTAAGAATTTTCGGACGCATAATTGAATATCGATCAGCGTAACAACGGTTGCCAAATTAATCGTAATATACGAGCGGACCGAGAGAATCGACCGGATCGATAATATCGCAATTCCAAATGCATTAATTATATGCAATAATGGTCAATTAATGCGTGCAACACACGATGGATTATACGGGCAAAACAAGTTAACAGCAGGGATTCGATATATATATTATTTTCCGAATTCTTATAAAATTTCGATTATTTTCAACTCCCCGCTCCGCGTCCTTTTGAAAATAAATTGTTACTCTCGAGACGACTACTACGGCCTGTCGCTCGTAAGTATGTACATATATATCCCTCGCTGCAGCACGGCTTCTCATACAAAGCTCTCGGCGAGCTAGTCAACTTTTCAAAAAGTGGCCGAGCTTGTATAGCCTAGAGAGAAAAGTGCCGAGTAAATAAAAACGCTAGTCACTGACAAAAGTGACTCTGGAGGGTCGTCGTCGTCGTCGTCGTCGTCCACTCTCACATTTTTTCCCATCTCCCGTAGTATATATAAAAAACCCTTTGCCCTCCCCCCCCCCACCCCAAAAAGAAAGAGGAGAAAAAAAAAGTTTTTTTTTCATCAATCGATGAAGCATTACCATTTTCCGATGAAATTTTATTTATACGTTCTCGTTTTAAACTGCACTCATTGGCTCTCTATCTATCTATCTCTATCTATCTGTCTCTCGTTCGTTTTTGCAAGCTCTTCCTTGCGGAAGCGACCCCCCAGTCCACCTATATACACACACGTAAGACGTTACTTCTGACTGGATTTGTCACTCACAAAGAGAGAGAGAGAGAGAGAGAGAGAGAGAGAGAGAGAGAGATAGATATCGTATATATACGCTATGTATATATGTAGGAGCTGCTGCGCTGTCGGGATAGTCGCGTGCGGAGAAATCGTATTATAACAAAGGGGGTGCCAGGATATAGGAAAGTTGCTGACTACCGAGCTCGAGTCTCTCTCTCTCTCTCTCTCTCTCTCTCTCGAAGATCTTGCCTTTACCCCTCGCCCATCCCGAAGTTATATGTCTCGAGACGAGTATGAATCCTTTGATAGGATCCCGCACATGTAGGACGTATATAATACTACTAGACTCGCGCGCGCGCGCAAGTTCCAACGCGATGTACTACTCCGTGTTATCTGCGCGCATTAAAGTCGACTAAACCGCTCGTGGAGTGATCACGAATGACTTGGAGTTACTCCTGTTTTTTTTTTTTTTTACTTCTTCTGTATAATCTTCAAAATTTCCGAATCGGTATCCACACATAGACACACTCACACGCATACTTTTACGTAGTAGGAATATATATATATACCTCTGATACATACGGAGCGAATTGCATAGGCATTACAATCAAGCCTTTGATCCAACCGGCATTTCTAAACGTAAGCAGACGTATAGATATAGGGATGCGGCGAGGGAAGGACGGGGAGGCGAGGGGAGACGCGTTACAGCGCGCGCAATTGTGATTAAATACTTGGAATGGAAATTCAGACTGTAAAACGCTGTAATATTACTCTGCAGAGATGTGTGCCGAACACAGAGGCGCAGCATCTGGCTCACGTGTATAAATGAAGCGGGGCTGAGCTTGCACACACACACACACACACGTATACACATACATTTCGACTGCAGCAGCGCAACCACATGTGTGTGTGTGTGTGTGTGTGTGTGTTTGCCACAGCTTCATGCATATAACATATATAACTATATAGATATACGTTACACAATGGTAAATTCCAATGGCCTTAGGGTTACAAAGGTATATGTATAGCTGTACACACGTCAGCTAAACATCAAAAGGGGAAATTGAAGTATTTGATGGAAAAATGAGGTCGTAGCTCGCACGACACGAAAGCGCCAATATAATCGACGGGAAATTCTCTTTGGTCCTCTGACCTCGGCGGCCGCACCGCCATAATTAGCTGCAAAATTCATTTTTCCATGCCTCTTGTTTGGCTTCATTTGAATTTATGTACAATGATTTGTCAAAGGTAAAAAACCGCTGTCACTCTTTTCCTGTAAGTATAATATATGGTAAATATAGTAAATAATTGGCTGTTACAGATTTGTGATTGTCGTGAAACTAGTTCACCGAGGATCGGTCGATAACTGCCAAAATCAAAAATTGACAAATTATTATCCTATCGAAAAAAAATTGAACTATAATAGCTGCCACACCGTACTGCTGTTGCGCAGTTCTTGTTCATCTTCTTGTCTTTCTCGTCTTCGAGATTTCTGCACGCGGCCAATACACCGTTTTGTACCTTTTCACAAAATAACATATTACAATGCTTTATACACGTTCGCGCGGATTTTGAGCTTCGAGCTTTTTTGTCCCTTATTGGTATATTTTTTCAATCGAGAACATTTGAACATATTTAACGATCGAAAAATCAATTATCGTAACTCGTTATACCGCTCAATGTATAAGTTTATATTATTTTTATTTCTCTCTCTCTCTCTATTTCTCTCGACATCCGATTTAATTTAAAAAGTACATACGGTCACGCGCTCGAATTCGAGTTAGTCCGGCAGAGGCTTTAAAATAGAACAAAACTTATCATATATATGGGTCAAAATAATACTTTTTTAAATTTTCGTCCGCACGTATGTCACCGATCTTGACGCGCTTTTGGTATGTTATAGTACATAATAAAAAAGTGCCAAAGCCAAAATTTTGGACCCCCTCCCCCCTCCTACCCTCCACTTCCGGTATGAACGTCCATTTTCTATCTATATTTTTTCTGAAGGCCTGAAGCAATTAAAAAATCTGAAAAAATTCACAAAA
>CACVKI010139318.1:0-14524 GCA_902732785.1 Trichogramma evanescens
TGAACCACAGCTATTACAAAACTACAAAAATTGCGATTTTTTTCCACTTTTTATCAATATTCAAACAGCTCTTCAGCAGTTAATTTTGAAGCCATAAAACTTTTGAAATAGGCAAATTAAAGGTATTTTCAAGACCTTTAATTTGACGGGTTTGAATTTTTATTTACTTAAAAATTGCGGGCTATAGAGCCATTTGAATATTGCTGGAAAGAAGCGGTAAAAATAAATTTAAATCGAATTTAAAAACCTTCAAGCGACTGGCGGCACGGGTTATCTCAATTTATATGAGCTAAAATTTTGCACAGATTATTTTTTTGGTACATAGATCACTTTTCCGTTTGGTCCGGGCGAAATAAAAAAAATTTTTTTTTTTGCTTCCAGTCTAATGTTTATATTTTCATGTCCGATATTATTTTTAATAGTATACATTAATATTTTTCTATATTTTCTATCACTTATAGCTGACGAAAAAGTTGCTTGATATTCTCTTGAAAATTGATTAATGACGCTATTAAAAATATTTTTTTTCTTGAGATTTCATTTCGCAACATATTGTTTTGAGTGTATCTACTTGGTGTGGGGAAAATAACTAATTACATTATTGTCTTGTGCATATATAGATATTCATAGATCAATTATTTTGGCCAGACAGTCTCTCTCTTTTTTATTGTATCGAATGATTTATGGTATTGGGGTAATTTAATTTGAGGAAAATCATGAGGAAAAAATAGGGGAAAAATATTAGAGATCATTCATTAAAAATCTCCAGAGAAAAAGCAACTATTGAAATGACCAAACTAGCAAATGTAAACTTGTACATATTTCAGATATCTTTCCAGTCTGCTTTGACGATTTCAAAGTTTCATTACATCGCATCAAAAAAGCGCAGTCAATTTTTATAACTGCACCCTCCAGCTATAATAACTGTGTAACGTAGAGTATCAATTTTATCGTTAATAAGGTATCCGTGCAAATAAATTGAGAAATTTTGAATATGGGACTAAACAGTACGTTTTTAGCACCGTCAATGTTTTTTACGCAATCATTTAATGGACGTGCAGGTCGCATTAACTGGCACGTAACTACCTTGCAAGTACCATCGAGAGTACGTTGTTTGCTTGCATACGCTAGCTATTTAAAATCAGCCAAAATGTTGAAATAAACCCTTATGGCAGTCGTGTTCTAGCCAACAAAGAGGCAGATAAAATAATAAATAATATCTTGTTATTGTCGCGCAGTCATAGAAATTATGCATGCTCTTACGCATACTTGCGTTGGAACATAAATGGAAATAACAGTACGTAGATAACACCGGCCAAGAGTCCGAAAATACTGTGGTGGTCGGAATCGACACTAAGACACAATTAGCTTCAAAGTCCCTTGTTAGTTACCTTTACGACTTCATCCGGTGCATTATTGTAACGATACTTCATCAAGTCACACGAGCACGTAGCCTGTCGCAAGCAGTTATTAATATTTTCGCCACTTCAGCGCTCTCCGGTGCTTGCGGGAGCCAATTTATTAGAGACAGCTAAAACGTCCTGAGCATATATAATATGTGTATATCCGAGCATATACATTGATTAAATTAATTTTCGAGTCAAGCTGTTATGCCCGATCAAATCCTTGAGTGAAGTAAATTTTCGATTCACTTGAGTTACTATTATGATTCGACCAAGTGATTTTAAAAATGAAGGCTAAAAATGAAAAACTATTCCACTAAAATTTTTACTTTTCCTCTGTCAAATTGAAAAACTATGAACCTTTTTTACGAATATAATATCGAAAAAATTATCGAAAATTGTTTACGTTGTACGTAATATATTTTGTAATTTCATGTTATTTATGCGACTTTTATTAAACATATTTACCAACAATTTGTGTAAATACTTTTTGTTCATCGTTTATATTCTCAAATATATAATTGCATTTTTGGAAAAATTATTTACAGGTTATTTAAAATTTTGAAATATTTTATGGTTGTTTTTACAATAATAAAAAATTAAGTGCAGTTTTTGTGCACATCAATAGATACGAATGAGAGTCTGTGAATCGTTGCAAATGTTTTAAGATAATAAAATTTACATTATTACTGTTAAATATTACATTTTTTAATCTATTACAATCGTTAGAGTGATGAGTTGAAATTATATCGTACTTAAACTTCAATTGTATTTGCGCCATCACATACTACTTTTTAAAGTACGCATCAAGTAGTTTATAAATAAAAATGATATGTATAAAAATGTTGCTGATTTTCACAATTATACTATAATTACAATAGATTTAATATTATATGACATAACATATTATATATTATAAAAGTATTGTACGTAATAACAGAAGCTTCAAGATAAGCCCACTGATTTGTAAATAAAACTATTTGACTCTTTAAAAATCTAATATTTTGTTCTTTTATGACAATACCCATCCTTATATTTGTGTTTTGAAACGAAATAGACAAACTTTAATTTACTAGTAATATGAGGCGCGCTCGCTCGCGCCAACTAATCAAGTGAAAATGCCAAATATGAAATTGAAATAACTGATGACTTTCAAATATAAACATTTTAGCAAACGCCACATTTAAGTTTTCCCACTAAAATAATTATATGAACGACCGACGCGAGATTCCGACCAATCATGAAGCGAGGCGCAGTTACTCCTCGACCAATGAGGTGACGAATAAAACGACTTCACATGATTTTTTTAAGGAAGGATCGGGTCATGAAAAATTTAATGTTTAAAAGATTGATACTAGTATTCGTAGTCAGAAATTATTTCCAAGGCAGATTTAAGAGATGGGGTGCAAGTACCAGTAGCCAAAAATAGCACACTACTAATGACTGTTCCAAACATCCGAATGCATTGTGCGCTTCAGAAAACTTTCTTTATTAACAAATGCCTAAGCAAACCTAGAGCTTGCGCAATCAAGAAAACTTTCCCAATCCATTGTCTCTCTTTCTCCAAAAGAATAGAAGAGACAATGGATTCATAGCCACCATTTCTGTTCTCATCAATATACATAAATCT
This sequence comes from Trichogramma evanescens, assembly GCA_902732785.1. Taxonomy (NCBI): domain Eukaryota; kingdom Metazoa; phylum Arthropoda; class Insecta; order Hymenoptera; family Trichogrammatidae; genus Trichogramma; species Trichogramma evanescens. Next base: position 3,034 of record CACVKI010139318.1, read on the forward strand.
TGTGTCCAAACCATCAGCTATTTATAATAAATCACACTTTTTACTTTTGATTTTGAACACTATCGTATGACAGTTTTGATTCTCAGTATTGATTTTTTGAGACAGTTTGACATCGATAGGTTTTTAGCAATATAATTGCTTTCAGAGAGCAACCCTGTTCTTTTTCACAATAACAAATCACTTTCTTGTTATCTTCAAGTGGAGTGACTAACGTACTTGGAATATAGTAAAAAGTTTTTACTACATTTTTCCTACTTGAGAATTTGAGTGAAAAAAGCTGCGCAGCTCTAGTCGAAATGGAAACCATAGATTATTAAAATTCCAGTAACATAAAAAAGTTTTCGGTAATTTCTTTTCATTACATATCATTTATTTATTTCTATATAAATGATTACACATGAAATACTTATCATTTGAAGTTTATCGAGGTCAAGTGTATTCATAAATCACAAGATCAATATTTAGATTGCAAGTAACATTAAATAAGTCTATATTGTCTTTACTTAATTTAAATCTAAAAAACAACAAACAAATTGCAATTAGTTACGAAAACGTCCTAAAAATTATTGTTTCGTGAAAATATCGACAACAGTTTGTGACTATAATGTTGGTCAGGCTCTCAAAGCGCATCAAGGTCAACATCGAAATATACGAACAAGTACATTGCACGAAACTCAGACGAAGACAAAGTTGGAAGTTGGCAAGGCGATTTAAGAAGCACAAGGAATTTGCTCATAGCTGAGACACATGCCAGTCATGTCTTCGGGCGGCGTTGCCGCAGTTTCCACCCCAGCCGGTCCAAAGTCCACTCTTATATGGAAAGGAAGCGCCGAAGTTTCCACGCGACAGTTCGGTCCGTTTTCGCCCGATGTCGTTTGTGGCCGCTGCCTCGTCGTCGTTGCGCTCGTCGTCATTGGACAGAAGGAGATGCCGCAGTGTTCAAGGTCGCAGATGCCGGTGCCGTCGTTACCAGGCTATAAAACAAGCGTGAAAAGTTAGAGCCCTTTGAAGGCAGCCGAAAGCTCGAGCGCCGCCGCCACCGCCGCGCGCGTTCCTGCCCCAGCTCAAAGTTGCAAATTGACCTCTTGCCATTTCGAGGCTTCCGCAGCTTTTATACACGTGTTAACACTTAAATTCACTTAGCTGCATGTATAACGTACGCGGGTGGGCGCGCGCGCGCGTGTGTATATAGAAGAGATCGCGCATCAAGTTATAAACTGTGTGCAAGTAGATTTTACAGGCCCTAGAGCTACGATGATTTTCGTAAGCCAGTTGAATGTCATAAATCGAATGAAGAGGCAAGTTTATAAGCTCTTAATTAAACCGCCAAGTACACGAGCGCGCTCGTTTCTGCATTAAGACTCTGAGCGGTATATATCCCTGCGCGTTGGCTACTGCTTCATCAAGCCATTGGATTCAACGGCTACGTTACACGAATGAATTGTAAATGAGCTCGCTCCGATTTTATGTAAACGCAGGCTCAACATTAACACATTATTTAATCGAAATTTACCACTGAGCACCGCATCGATGAGTCTTGAGAGCTCTTAATACTCTTGACGCTTGTAAATTCATGCGAGATTCAATAAGTACGCGTAAGACTAAGCGGTTTACGTAAAAAAGCATTAAAAAATGATCGTTTTCACTTTGACATTAAAATGATCCCTCGACTATCAGCGAAGCTCTTACGAGCGCGAATAAAGTCTCACCGTAATGAATTCCTCAAAGTCGCAAGGAATGAGGATCCTGTCGCGGCACTTTTTCGTCGCGGAGCCATCGCTGCTGCCGACGGCGGAGAATTGCTGCTCGGCGGACGCGCCGGAGCCCTCGTAGTCGAAGTCGAATATGCTCGGAGCCTCGGTGGTGATCTGCTGCAGGGTGGTGGCGTTGCGCAGCCGACGCGAGCTCCCGATGCGAAAGGAGTCGCGGCCACAGGGCTCGTAGGCGATGCTGCACATGCCGTACTCCTGCCTGACGCAGATCAGGTAGTCGTAGTTGGCGAGGTAGCGGCCGTTCGGCAGGTAATTGAGGGTTCGGAGGGTGCCGTTCGCGGAGCGCGCGTACTGGAGGCAGCCGGCCGGCGCTCGCTGCTCGAAGCCCAGTTGTTGCACGCTCATCTCCCACATGCGCGACGTCATGCTACCTGGCAATCGAAAGTTTATCGTCACTGGCTCCTCGCCAATATCCACGTAAACTGTAACACACCAAATATATCAACTTCTTACGATGCGATCCGAGACTGGAGTTTTCCGCGAGACCCGCGCGGCTCGACTTTTGCACGATTTGCCTTCTTTTCCTATTTGCATTTTAATCATTATACTTTGAGGCCGTACTAATTAAAACTTGCGATTAACCGTAAATACATTACCATGCTGATTATTTATCTAAATAATTTGTAGAATAGCTATGTTATATTGCTGCTAGACATGTAAACAGATTTTTTAGTCAACATTTAAACAAATTTGTTTGATAATTTTAGTTTTTGTTTCCCGGCGTCGCTATCACTCGAATTAGTAAATTTAATGAGCAATCGGATTACTCATTAATTTAAACAGCATCTAGTGCAGCGGCGGCGCGTTGACGTCTCATTGACTTATCGACAGTCGTACGGAAATTTGACTGTAATGACTCGCGCGCGGGAGTGCGAGAGAACAAATTTGTGCGAGTAACTACACGAAGGTGCTTAATCACAGCGCTTAAGTAACTCGAGAGCAGGTTTGCCGCGTGCGATTGCTTTGATCAGAATGATTCTGCACCGACGAGCTCATGTGCCGCTGCATTCGCGAGGAATGTATAACAGTATACGTACTTACTATGCTGGCCGCTATTCCATCCGCAGAGATGCAAAGTCCGCTCTCCTGATCTCACCTGAAAGTACATCCATTATTTTAGCATACGAGATGACGCGTTAAAGTTAATAACGTAGTAAAAAAATATCTTTATACGATGATAACATTTTTTATGACATTTTATTGGGAAAACTTTGTTTTGGGAATAAATTGAAAAGTAACGCGTTAAAAAATAATTACTTTACCACCATAATGTCGTCGTCGCATACTCCAGTTTTTCGATTTGGTTGTCCCTGAAAAATAGAAACTCATTAGAACTATGTAAACTATTCTATTTCAATACTAGTGATACTCCATGCATAAAACACCGTTGCCAAGAGATTAAAAGTCACGTATTAAAATAAAATTTATTGAAAAACTTCAACAAGCAAGCTTTTTCTTTTTGCTTATATTCTCAACTCAAGTGCTAACAATTTTGCTATGCTACAAAACTTTACGAAACGTTTAAATGCAATCATTATTATAATTATAATTTTAAGTACTTTTTATAATTTGATCATGGTGCAATTATTTCGTGGCAATTTTGAAAATAATGTTAATGCAATCATCACTTACTATATTAAAATGATGAAAATCGATGCGCAGTTGACTAATCTGTTGGTCGACCTTTTTTACTAATATTGAACAGTTCATTGGATGGTCTACAAGATTCGGAAAACCTGGATTGGTTATGTAGGTCATGTTGTTTTGAACTTCTCCACTGCAGTCGGTTATAACTTTTTCGGGCATAAATAAGAATGCGTAATTATTTTTTCAATTTGTTTGGACCAAGAAGAGAGGAAATACGTCTTAAAAATAAACATATAGTTAATTAACATAAGTTTCAATTTTCTCGCAAGTTATCTGAATTATATGAATCAAATGAAATAATTTTCAAGCTTGATTCGTCATCTTATTGAGTAGTATTGATAACTTGCAATAACTATGTTTAATTCCTATAAAATCTAAAATAATATCACAACAATAGTTGCTAGTTTTTTCAATATTAAGTGTAACATGAGTAGATATCAAAGCTTGTGACGATAAAAATAAAACTTTTCAAACGCGTTCTACTAAATTCATAAAAAATATTGTTTTACAAATTTACAACTAAATACTGTAATTTTTTAATGATTTCTACATGTATTTATTTATACAAAGGATTTTAACAAGCATAGAATATTAAAATATCAAGATGTCAAAGAAAAATTTTAAAAATAACAAAACAGTTTCATAATTATATGTAATAATATTTTGAAACGTATGTTTCTCATTTAATATTAAACCACTGCGCATATTCACAAAGCGTGATAATCATACAAGTTTCAATTACTCATGTTGCATTTACAAATAGTTCATAGAAGCATTATTCGAATCGTTCTTTATTTGTTAGTAAGGAATACAAAATAAACTTAATACTTCGTTTTGCATTTGAACGATTTAGCGAGTGTCAACAAGAACAATTATCCGTACCTTGAAATTTGCTCAGACATTGTTCGGATTTAACAATTTACATATTTATACCACAATGGTATGGAAATATAGTTTAAGAGCATAATCTTAATAGTAAGTGGTTCATGTTGATCATTCAAATACATACATAAAATTAAAATGAATAATTTACGCATAATATGCAGAAACAAAGCTTTGAAAAAATAAAAAAGTAACATTTGCGTACTACGCTAAATATCTTCAATTTCATATATGATAATGTTCATCTTCTGAATCGTTGATGATTATTAATATTCTCGCTCAACAGTTTAATTAGGCACTCGACCATTATTAATCATAAGCTATATGGTTTGTATCAAATTACTTGAGGTTTGATAGCCCAGACGCTTGACATAGATGCGATCTGTACACGTGCATTTGCATGTTTGCATACATCGATAAGCGATGCGATAGGGTCTAATATTCCGTGGGGGTCAATAAAGATGTTTTATGGAATAAAAATAATACTTGCGATAAATGGTTAAAAAATAAAGTATAATCATGAAAAGGGGCGGATAACTTACAAATGCAGCATGTTCCAAAACCAAGGGCGCAGCTTCCACTCGCATGTCCACGCCGTTCTTGACAGTCATAGGTGTTCATGCAAACTCCACGGCGACGCTTGTCCGACGAAATACAATCCTCAGCCACCGGCTCAGGAAAGAAGTTTAGCACTACAAATGAATAAAACAGATTAATTATCGTTTTTCTAGTTGTCACTATCATAAACGAGCAAAGTCTAGATTGATCATAATTTCAGAAAATTTGTTTTTATCAGAATTATAATGTAATTATTTTGTCGAGGAATCTCATCTACGTGGAAAATCAATTCGGTGAGATTGGAAAGACATAAGTACAATATTAAAAATCATACTTGCATAGAATTTTTTTATTATTGCTTACATAAAAGAAACTTTTTGATTGTAAGTGAATTCGATATTTATAGTTCGAATATTTATTTTTAATAAATGTTTCATTTGTGCGATGCTCTGTGATGTTGAGGATACGAAAACATGCACGTGCTCTCTAGATTCTATTGATCATGTCTATTATAAGACAGATGGCTGTAATGGGTCGACGAGGCAGAAAAATATTGCGTCAAAATAATACTTACTGACTGTGGGTGGAACATGAAATGATGAAGGTGGAAGAAGACTACATTGTTTTGCCAAGCAAATGGATAACACGCTTTATTAAGGAACCGCAAAAGAAAAATAGAAAAATTGTATGGGTCGGTTCGGAATAAAGGTAAACAATATTAAATACTGTCTTAATCATATCCATTACAAGTATATTTTTATTACTTGATTATATTCGTCAAAATGAATGATATAAATCATGAAATATTCTATTTTATAATAACATCACAATTGATAGTTGCAAGTGTTGAAGATAATTGAATAAATACAACTCGATGATTTTTTAAGTCATTTGTTTCAAGAAATCTTAATTATATTTTGTTGAAAGCTCATATCACGATTCATTATTTTTTTATATAAATAATTGGTAAAATTATAGCTATGTTTGAACTAATATTGTTTAGAGAGAGCATAAAATAAATTATAGACTGGAGTGTACTTTAGCTCGTTAACGAACTGCGACTGTCCAATAAATTCTCGTAGTTTCACTCTCGCGAAAACGACTGATCGGACGCATTTTCTTGATCGCGCCACCGACACGCGACGATGCATATCTAATAAAGTAGCGAGCCGGTTCCGAATGATCTGCGCTGCTAAGTTCATCGGTTTTGTCGCGCAACGACAATCGGCCTGCATGTTGCTGACTCGACCGCTGACTTGCGTTGCTTGGCCACGAGCCGTGCATCGATTCGGGCAGCCCACATGATGATATTTTTTGCGTTTACATTGAGTGGGGATTTGATTGAAACAAAAAATGTTTTATGACCATGGTAGAAAGCAATTCAAATAACGAGTAATCAGGCAGCTCCAAAAATGCAAAAGAATTTCAAGGAGAAGTGAATTTGTATTATAGGTGAATATAAATTAGAGTTCATTACCCTACTCGATGTTTTGAAATACCGAGGATAGATAATATCAATTATAGAATAGCAAAATCACAATACGCGTGTATTGAATAATACTGTGACTGGACAGTGATTGTAGCGTCGAGCGGCTACTGTACACAGATTAGTCTCCGGCTATCTCTTGATTTGGACGCACGTTCAAAACTTGTCAGCATCAGTTTCCAAATTGCCGAACTTTAATAAAACACCATGAAGCGAGCGTCATTCATACTTCTATTCGTTATCCTAACTTTGAATGAAGAAATTCACGGTAAGCTAAGTTTGTTGTGCGAAAATTTACTTTGTGTAGTAATATAAACGAATTAATTATATTTCTTTTAATTCTTGCCGACAGGCGCTGTAACTGTGCCGTGTTCTTCGGACGATGCTTGTCTGAGGGTGATCAATGCAGCTAACAAGCCGAAATGTCACGCACCGCTCTGCTACTGCATCAAGGCGGGAAAACAAATTTACGAGCCCTGCACAGAGAAAGAACTCAGCGTCAAGCCGAGATCTCGAGATGAAGGTATTTATCGATTATACTTCCTAGCTTAAAAGTTACTTAATAAACCACTTCTTCTATAATAATTTCGATTAATAAATTCGTTATGGGCCGAGTGAGTGAAAAATCGAAGTCTGCTATAGGCTGACCTAGATGTTTTGCTCGTGCCTATAGCATGGCTATCATGGCGATTTACCCAATTCATAATGTTGTTGTTAGCTCTTAAATCAATCGAGAATACAAGTAGCGAATTGGTTGATCTTCCGTGAAATTCTACGTTCGTGAATTTTCTCATGCAACCGTTAGGCCACACTCGATCAAAATTTTTAGCATCGTATCAGACGCAGGTTAATAATAATTCAATTGAAACAAGTATACAAACGTACGAGAATGACGAAATAATTAATTTGCAGCGACTACAGCGGGCAAAGCGGATGGCTGCTCGAAAACGGAAGACTGTCAAAAAGTAAAAATGAGCGTCTGCAAGTCCGGCGCGTGCGAGTGCCCGGAGACGCACACCCTGAACGCCAATCGAGACAGCTGCCTGCCGAAAGCTCAGAATCTCGACGACGAGTGCACCGAGAGCGTCCAATGCGCCGACAGCCTCGGCGAGGCCCTCTGCGTCGAGCGTCGCTGTCGCTGCGAGCCCGAGCATCATTACAGTGCCTCGAGCAAACGATGCATTCGTAATACAGGTGAGATTGATCCATTACACTACCCTTTCTCGCTGCTGCTGCTGCAGCTTCGTGTGTGCGCATCCAAGAGTATGTGTGTGTATGTGCGTGTATGCTCACGGCCTATATATACTGGTTCAACGAACCCTTCAGATCACTGACCTTTCTTTCATTTCATTGAGCTACAACTATACCTATGCGTCACCTATTGCACTTGTTTTTTAGATTACACTGTCGCGGTGGCATTTTAGTGCGTTACTTTGGCTCATTAAATTAGAATTATGTTATTTGGAATTTTAAAAGCGTTTTGCCCATTCTTGTTTCTGTCATCAGTTTTTTTTTCATTCTGTCGTAAACATTATCATGTAAGTCATAAAGGATTATTTTGATCGGTTTTAGAGTTTGGTCACTCGTGCGACAGAGCTAACGATAGCTGCTACCATTCCGATGGCAAGGGTGGAGATAATACATTGGAATGTCAAGATAATACGTGCACGTGTAAGCCAGGACACTTTCTCAACAATGAATTGGTCTGCGTAAATTCAGGTAATTGAACAGTTAGACTTATGTTAATAAAAAAGAATCTATTGCGCTCATAAAAGATAATTCAATTAAATTTTCTATATTCACAGGAGCTCCCATGAATGAAGTGCAACTGTTTTTACTTTTTATAATGTTACTTTTGTTAAAAATGAATTGAAAAATTCAGGTTACTATCTTTTCTATATTGTTATTGAAATTGTTTATATTCTGTTATTGAATATTAAGATAATGAAATTGTTACTGTTTGTTTGGATTTGGTTTTTTGACAATCCAACAATTAATGTTACAAGCCACGATACTAATTTTTAAATGTTATTTTTAATACAAATTGTATATTTTTGAAAATTTGTGAAGATAATAAATTATTTAAATTGTATTCACATCAAATATTTAATTTTCTTACATAAGTCCCAAAAAAGTCGTGAAAATATATTTAACCTCCGATTAATTCAAATAGCCTGGTTTTTTCAATTAATCTTCGATTATTATTCGATTGCATTCGATTACGATCTTTTGATCAATTGGATTTCTTATTAAGAGAATTAAAAAAACATTCGGAAAAAAATATCTACCAATTATCACGGAATAATAATATTTTAGTAGATGCAATAATTGCTATTAAACTGAATGAATTGCTCGCTTGTATTGACCCTGAAAAGATTTTTATGATGCTCTTCACTCAATACAATTAGTGTATGTGTATTTTTATTTATTTAAACATCGATAGCTTCTTTTAATTCCAACATAAATTTTTTTATAATGTCGGAGTAAGATATTGTTTCTCATTTTTCTTAATAAAATTATTGATAAAAAATTTTTGTAACGTTTGAAGTCTTCAATCAATTAGTACATAAACAATCAGATACCAACCAGCATACTATTTTCAAATACTTGTCTATAAACACTCTTACTTCAAATATTTATACTTTAGCTTAAGTAAATTTAAAATAATTTTATGAATAATATACGGTAAATTTTATTGAGGTAGAGTTTTTTCAGTTTCAAGTAAAAAATAAAAAGTATAAATCCAAAGTTTTATGTAAATAATAAATTAAATATAATCATAAAATCTGCAACGTACACAGTAGCGAAGAATCTCTTCGAGTGTAGCACGAGCGTATGATTTACCCTTTGAATAACCGTAATACATTGGCAGAGAAACAAAAACTCGCCAAACAGGCTTATGATATTATTATTAAATGAATTACGAAAAGACCTCATGTACAATTTTATACCGCTCGATTAATTTAAAAATCTTTTTCAATTCACGAAAAGTCAGTTACAAATAATAAGTCAACTGGAATTAATTTATTTGTCGAGGCTTACCTCTAGGAAACAAGCTGTTGGCTGCGGCGCTTATAGCCTTGTGCACCGGGAGTTGGGACTTGGAAGACGTGCCTGACCACCAGTAGGAAAAAGGCCACTGGTAGGTCTCGATGCACAGCTGAAAGAGCAACAACAGGTAGAGGAAGTGTCGCCAAATCATGTCACTTCGCTGATGGCACCGGATGGTCTTGCGATCGGATTCTGGTGATGCCTCATCGATACAGCGCGGGCGACTCGTCGATGCGCTATCGACTGCATCGAAGATGAGCGCGAAACGCATATGAGACGATGGTGGCTCGGATCGGCGAGGCTTCTCCCACCCGAGGAGTCGCATTTCGCAGGCCCGTTCACCACGTGCTTCGCGACGTGTGCATGCAGCTGCTGCTGCACACGCATATCGCCGACCTCTCATGTCGAAAATACCGTTGGACGCGCTCGTAACCGACTATCCAGATGCCGAGCATCATCGAACGCGAGCTCCGCTCCTCCTCGTATAAATGCGATCGTCGCCGCGCTGGACACACCATTAAATCGACTTTTCGTGCAAGGTCGCCGTGCCGCTCGATTCGCCCAAATCTCCTTCCTTTTTCTGTACACTTGCTTCTTCGAGATTGCGCCTCTTGTCGGGCTCTCGTCGATTTTTATTTTTTATACCATTCGCGCGAAATTTTCCTCTCGAGATCGGATTAGCCGTTATAAAATTAACAGTTATATTTTGAACCGATGCCTCCGCAAGTAATTGCCTTTATTACGTCTATGCGTTTTCAATTAATTGCAAGTTTCGTGCGATAAAGACTAAATTGTTGGTATCTTCTTTCTACATGTTTCTAAATTTGATTGTGCTTATTTCATGTTAGGGTATCTGATATTAAATACATTTTATGCCATCCACCCTTGAAAATTAAAAATGTTTCAAAAAAAATTATATTACTTATCATATTATATCCGAAAACGTTTGAATTGAACCCGGACAATAAGATTTATGACTTGTAATTACAAGTGCTCTTATCCTATAAAACGTGCGTACAATGAGTGTATGAAATCAGAAGTAGATGGCTTCGCTCTCAAGAAATCTGCTTACTACGTGTCCACAAGTCATGTTCTTAAAGAGAGAGTAGGGGATCTGCTCGATGGTTTTGGAGCATCAATTTAATAACTTTTTTTGGAGCACATAGTAAAATGGATTTATCTATAAATTATATACATTATGAATATTTATTTCAGCTCAAAATAACAAAAAATATGGTAACTACAGCAAATTTTCTCACACAACTGAAAAAAAACACTGTAGCTGAAAATATAATCGACCTATCCTTTTCACATTTTTCCCACTATTTAAGTACTTATAATATGAGGTAATGATGTCGAAATATTTCATTAAAAATGATTTTTGAGTTTATGGCATCATTTTGAAGTCAAACAAACGACTTTTTTGAACAAATGAAGGTAAAATGTCATCTTACATGTTGATAAAAAGCATTTAATCATTATTTCGACGTCATTGCCTCATATATGAGCGCGTCCAGCATAAGTCGGCCACCCCGCGCGAAAACGGCATTTTTGGCTGAAAGTGTCGTATGTTTAGCTCGCTCGCAAACGTTTACCAAGAGTCAGAAAAATAATCCAAACCCAAGGATCGATAGATTTTTGCCTCCTCTTTCGATTGGTGCAGTTTATTTTGAAAAATCAATTTTTAAGATTTTTTTTTCAACAACACCACTAGAAAGAGGGGGAAAAAATCTATCGATCTATGGGTTTAGATTATTTTTCTGACTCTTTAGTCTAGGGGCCAGAGGGTCCACCGTGGCCACGTGTTCTTTGATGGGTGCACCAATGTTTTTCTTACGTATTTTGGGCTGCTGAAACCGAATTTCTATGGTGCATATCGCAAAAATTGGTCATAAAAAAGTTATAAACAAATAATTATGCAATAACTATAAAATTGAATTTTTTGCTCCAAAAACATTTTTTTAAGCATTTTTGGCTCATTTTAAACAAAAAAGTACTCTTGTCATTTTTTCGTAAACTCAATGGTTTACGAGAAAAAAGCGATTCAAATTTGAAAAAAATGCCGCAATTATCCATGTTGTCTCCCAGTGCCGCA